>JARSSU010015313.1:0-34724 GCA_029619165.1 Eurosta solidaginis | reverse complement strand
CTATCGCCGTGTTCTAGATTTGCTATCGGCAACTCATCGGATTGTTATGAAACATATATCGATAAAATGTAATTACAAAATTGATAACTCATCTATAATCAAGCTGTAGTAAGCCGAATGGGGTCTTAATATATATGGAGTGCATGACTCGGCGATAACAAGCCGATAAAGACCAATAGCTTGACGATAATAACTCGCTGTCGATGTAAGCCAATTATAAAATATTGTAATGAATTTACTGCAATTCCCCTTATTTGCAATCTTCTGCTAACTTTCGAATCACTAAGCTGTTGAATAATAACACCACTATTCAATAACGCAAAATGACCTTTATTAAAGTACTTTCAAAAATAATACTGCTACTGCTCAACAGATGGAATGCTTAAATCAAACTGATTGTCGCGCCTCTACTGTTGCTGCCTTTTATACTCTGAGATTTCCTCGTTGCATCTTCTGGCGCTTCCAGAATTTACTTAGTTACTGCTATATAATTATAACTACAGATGTACGTGTAAAGCTCTCATATGCGTGAGTATTTGTGAGCAACACTTCCACAATTATAATTGCATACTTTTGGGAGCATCTCAGATAAGATATCTGCATGTGTTTGTGCGTTGCTTCTCCGCTGCGTGTACGTACATATGTGTAGACATAATGATTGAATTATTGATGTGCATAGAAGTCACTGCTTAGCATCGGCTTAGAGATGATAGTATCCCTTAGAGCTGCTAATATTCGTTACAATAATAACTTGTATAGGCAATTCATTAAGTTAGAGTAGACGGATTTTTGTTGTATTTTTTAGAATATAAAATTATCTTTTTTAAAATTTAAGATTAAAATTCATTATAAAATAAATTGGGTGTATACTTAAAGCTTAAATTAAATTATGTGAAATTTATTTTACACATATAATATATTAAATAAAAAATTAGTTTTTATAAAACTAGAGATTTTTTTCTTATTTAGATACAAAAATTACAATATATATAGGTATGCGAGTTAAAATCACAACTTTAATATAGATATAGAGATATCGGTTGTTATCGATAAAATACCAAGTAGGCACTTCTCAAAATTACGAATCTATTTTTTCTGGCAAAGTGGTTTAATTTTAACTCGTGGGTAAACTGAAGTTACTCAAAACATTAGCTTTCTAGACGTACATCTGAATAGATACTTATCCAACTTCACGTTATACTTCATCCTCACGCACACTACGATTGTTAATTCCCGTCAAAAATATTTCAACGTAATCAAGCCAATTTATCATTATTGCTTGCAAAATTCGCCATTAAACTGCCAAATTGAAGCATCATAAATGCAACAAAAAAGGACGTTTTATTTAATTTTCGATGCTCCAAGGAGATGTGCCCACGATTGAATGCAGCCAAATAAAAGTAGAAATGAAAGCATAAACCTAAAGCTATACTAACACGCAGCTACATATATATACACCATGATAGCAGCAGTGGTAGGATCAAATTTGTGGATGTTTGTTTTAATTTTTTGCTTGACTTTGTTTAACGAACTTCGTTGAGTATGATTCGGAAAAAACTTTGTACATAACTACATCAAAGCTGTGTGATACAGTGTCTGCTATGCTTAGAGTTTCACAGAACTTTGAGGTATCCATTGTGGGCAGAACTCTTTGAAAAAATATAATCAATACTCTGCTCCTGACTTAGAGGTTTGTTTCAAAGATGGATCCGAAAGGGAAAGTTCAAGAAGTCGATATCAATATGATGCTAACTCACTACAAAATACATGCAATAGAAATTTGCGTCAGGGAATGGCTAATTATATCAGAGAGTTATCAGTGGCATAAGGGTAATGAACAGACATACTACGTAGCCAAGCAGGCAGTTATAGAAGAATTCTCTGGTCTAGAGGCCTTCGGTGGACTCACAAAGACAGACTCTGGGGAAATTTACGTAGCTGGGAATTGAAACAGTTCACAATACACTGAACTGACTGCCGCCGGACAAAGACAGACTTAACTTTGTCTTTATACTTTTTATAAATGACTTTGGCTCAGGCTTCTCGTTTGCGGAAATATCTGCTGTATGCGGATGATCTAAAAGTGTTTGCTGTTACAGATATTTCTGGTGACACTACACATCTGCAATCAGACCTTAATAATGTCGAAAACTGATGTAGTTTGAATCGTTATCGTTAAATATTAAAAAATTCTTTCATGTGACTTTTCAAAATCACTTAATACACTTCGTACTTGCTATATCATCGCTGACTATACATTGCAATCTGTTGAAGAAATCAAAGATCTTGGGGGTGTATATTGACACTAAATTTAATTTCTCTAGCCCCTACACCATAAAGTCACTATATTGTGCCTTATCAGATCGAGGTTGGAGTATGCGGCTGTCATTTGGAGACCCTACCAAATGGCATCTCTAATCGGCTTGAGCGTGTTCAGAAAGTTTTTTTATGATTTGCTCTTCGATCTTTAAACCTTTCTGAACCAATGCCATCGCATGAATCTCAATACCTTTTAATTACACTAATCACGCTTGAAAATAGATGCTCCATTCTATCTTGCTCATTTGTCATTGGCATAATTTCAGGGACCGTTGATTGTCCATCACTTCCTGATAAAATTCAGTTTAATGTACCATGCAAAAACCTCCGACAGTATGAACCCTTAAAAACTTAGGTTTTCCAGAACTATTTATGGTGTAAATGCTCCTATTTCTAGGGCTTGTGCTGATTTGAATACGTTTTTTAACTCCTCAGTTGCTGACTACACTTTTCCATACGCTGCCTTAATTAACAATTTAATATCGTATTTTTCTTAGGATTAAGTTAGTGTAAACATTTGCATAATATAGTCTGTAAGAATCTATAAATTCAAATACTCAGCTTAAATAAATAAATAATTAAATAAAAAACTTTGTATACTCTCTGTTCGAGAGTATAAGCTAAACCATTGATCTAAGCAAAGCATGGTTGGGTACAAAGTCTCAGTGGGTACTAAATGCGACACTGGTGTCTGTAAAGGGTGCACCTCATAATCCCGACTTTCAAAATCCCGACAACTCAAAATCCCGACAATTTTCAGAAATCCCGATAAGACACAATCCAGACATAACCAAATCCCGACATAACGAAATCACGAAAATACAATATCCCGACAACTCAAAATCCCGACTGCACATAATCCAGACAAATTTACTAAAATTTCGTTATTAAACAAATTTTAGTTAAAATTGTTAGAAGAATAATAGAAAATTATAAAATTATTATTATTTCTAAATTTTATTCAGTTTATGAAATTACAAGTCAACGTACATGAGAAATTATTAGGAGAAAACTTAATAATGCAAATACATATATGTAGTAAATAATATAAGAAATACGACTTTATTGTAGACGCAAATGTATTGCTAAATTTTTTAAAAAATCTTCAGTAAAGTATTCTACGCAGATATCCTGTGGATCGCGTAGCCGGTGTTGGATCGGCTAAGGGTTATTATTTTAAAGTGCGGCCGAATGCCGCCTACGCAGAAGGGTGTACTACGCAGAAGGACATTACCGAGGCGGTATCGTGTTATCGATACATTTAGCGAAAAGTTATCGATTTGATTTAAAAATGATATCGTTTTGGTATATCAAAATTGCTGAATTCTTATCGGAGTTTTCCCGTTATGTTATCGGCGTGTTATCGATTTGTTATCGAAAACCCATCGCCTTTTTATGAAGCAAATACCAATAAAACTTCAAAATGAAAGCGATGACACATCTGAAACCCATCTTTTAAGAAGTCGATAAGAAAACAATGAGACCCCACGACGCGACGATAGCAAGGCGATACCAAACCGATAACTTGACAACAATAATTCGTGATTGATAAAAGTCCGACAGTAAAAGAAAAACGTTACTGTATCGGCTGTTATCGCTAAGAAGCCAACAAATATCTACTCAAAAAACTTGAAGTTATTTGTTTCTGGTAGAGTTACCTCTGTTACGGTTGAAACTGCAAGCTCTGGTTAGCTTTTACATTACCTTTAACGTTAGTCATAACAAAGTCACTCTGGCATTCAACATTCAAGTGCTTAGCCTGACCTCTATTATGAATGCATCTATTTGTTTACTGCCTTGAGCGTAAACTATAGATTACAATACATTTTAGGAATGAAGCCAAAAAAAGTGACTCAGTTAAAAGTAGTATGAAACAAGTAAAGGTTTCTAATTTCGGGTGTAACCGAACATTATATACTCAGCGTGAGCTTCAATTGTACATTTCATTTCAGATAAATTACTTTTCTACATAATACGTGGCATCGCCCGTTTAAAAAAAATGTCTCCCCATTTCCTTTTACAATAAAACTTGATAATATCATTGATTCAAAAACTCTTTTTTGCTAAGTTACAGCTTATTATTCTAGTATACGACCCTTTTAAAACTTGCTTTATATCTAAGTTGCCGTGGTCTTTAACTAATCCCGTCCATTTTTACTAGAAATATTTTCTGCTATAAAGAAAATATGTGTACACAATTTCATTATGATACGTTAATTTTTCTTCGAGTTATGGCTCCCGAAACATAGAAAATTGCTTGGTCATAAAAGGAGCGGTGCCATGCCCATTTTTTTCGATTTGAAGTTTTCCTATTTACTGTTATGAATACACTTGGGAAATGAAACACTATTGATATAAACCTCTTTTTTGCAAAGATATTGCTGATTTTATTCGTCCACGACCCTTTTAATAATCTTTTATATAAAAGTGGGCGTGGTCCTTAACCGCTTTCGTTCATTTTTCTCCAAAGCATTCCTTATAGTAAATGCAACCTCTCTGGCGAATTTTGTTATTACAGGTTTTACGGTTTTTGATTTATGATTAATAATATTTGTGAAATTAACTTTATCACAAGTTCGCGGTGCCACGTCCATTTTAAAAAATTTCAAATTTTTATCAAAAGTCTCAATATCAGTCCAGACGTCAAATTTCAACATTCTAGGTATACTATTTACTAAATAATCAGGTTTTTTGTGTTTTCCAAAATTTTATATGTATAAAAAGTGGGGGTGGTTATCATCCGATTTCGTTCATTTTCAATACCAATCTATTCTGGGTTCAGATAAGCTCGTGTACAAAACTTGGTGAAGATACCTCAATATTTACTCATGTGTTCGTGTTAACGGCCAGACGGACGGACGGACGGACGGAAGGACAGACGCACGGACGGACATACGGACATGGCTCAATAAATTTTTTTTTCGATACTGATGATTTTGATATCTATCTCGATGCCTTTATACCTGTACAACCAACCGTTACCTAATCAAAGTTAGTATATTCTGTATGCAAAGCACTCTGAGTATAAGAAAAAAGATAAAACAAAAGTTGCACTTATAAGCTCGTTGAATATAAAAATGTTTTATGGTTTTGTTTAATTCCCAATAGATCTAGTATGTGCAGCAAAAATATGAAAAATTAAAACAGCGTACAAACCAAAATGCATAAACACCATTTCCGGAGGTGGAGAGTAGTGTTTTCAGAGCATGTTTCGGCTTACCTACAACTCTGCGAGCGAGCGCAGAAAACCATTCACGCAAACAACTAAAACAATAAAACTGGACCAGCCGTTTGCGTTAATGGGCGAGGGACAAAAGTTAAAGCAAAAACAGTACAATAAAGGCAAGCATAAAAAAAATCAAGAAACAAAATAAAAAGAAATAATAAATTTGAAACAGATAAACTTTCAACGAAATGCGGTTTCATTGTGCGAATTTTTGCGCGCAAATACGAAACTTTGGCCCACAGCAATCTTCATTTTGCCTACCACCGCGCTCTTCCGAACAACCACAGCTGCCCATGATTGCATTGCATTGTGCGAACACAAAAGGATGCGAATCTCTGTTTTCCTCTTTCCATCCGTTTTGCATGATTTTTTTTGTTTCATATTTCAGCTCCTTTTTTAGATGCTTTTGCAGCTATTGTTGCTATATTTGTTTTATTTTTTTGTGACTTCTTGTTTTTTTTTATGTAAATGTATATTGCTGCAAGCTCTTTTTGGGAGCATATCAGCTACATGCCATCATTGTATGTACCCTTCATACCTACCAACGGCTACAATTTATGTTAATAAATTGCATATTTGGTTTGTAGGGACACCCACATACATATGTTAAATTAATACGTGCTATTGAGTGTTGGAATATATTTCCACGTTTATATGTTTGCTCGTATTGAATGCCGGTGAATATTAACTGTGGGTATTTTAATGTTAAATTTCTTATTTGTTTCCACTTGTGGAAGTGGATTTATTGATACATAGATAAATGAGAAAAGTAATGTTAATTATTACAGAACAGCATCAAAGCAAAAAGATACACTGAGGAATGAGAAAATTTGAACTTTTTATAAAACGTGCATACATACATATGTATATGTAGTGTATGTGATGTGAGGATACACGCTATTTTTTTACAAAGGAAAATAAAATAAGTAAAATATTGCTTACACAAAAAAAGAGCTAAATGCACCGAGAAATTTTAACTGGATGTGGCTCGAAGGAAAAAGAGACGGAGAGGGAGGAGGACATAGAGAAGGAGAGGCAGATGTAGAGATAGAGGGAGAGAGAGAGGAGAGATAGATGTAGAGGAAGAGTGAGAAGAAGAGGGTGAGGTAAAGGAAGAGGGAGAGGAACAGGGAGAAGTAGAGGAAGAAAGATAAGAAGAGGGCAAGGAAGTTGGCGTGGGTAAGGATAAGAGGTAAGAAAAAGGAAGAGGGAAGAGTAAGAATAATTAGCGGAATCCAGTTTTCGGCAAACTCAAGGAGAACCTCAATATAGCGATACTTTTGGCCAATTAGCCCCACTAGTCAGAAGTGCCATTACTCGCTTGCGTTTGCCGCTATAGTGATATCCCGGCCAACAGTCTAGCGGGCCTCTTACCCCTCATCGGCTAAACTGAAGCAAATGAATATGCTTATATGAATTTCGTAATTTCGTTGGCTTCCTGTGGTCTGCTTCTGCATATATCGACCACGAGTCACATTTGCAATATCCTTCTGGCCGGAAGTGGATAGCAGTACTTCTGTCGAAATTCAAGCTCATCTATAAATGGTTTTTGAAGTTTTGACAGGACTTTGTCCAATGAGAATTCATGTGGTACATCTCAGTATACTGGAAACTCCATTCTACTGCATCTATATGGAGGATTATGAGGTAAAATCATGGAGTCATTTTTGGTTGTCTGCGCAGCTTTTGCCAAAACAAAGGTGAAAGTATTTTGGTCTCCACTCACTTGGCTCTCCGGAAGATTAAGCCAAGGTTGATATTGATCTCATTCGAATCTAAATCATTGCTACACATCGACTCTTTAAGTAGCTATAGTCAACGTCACCGTCATTTTATGTGGTATCATAGCGGACCTTAATACTTTCGATATGAGCTTCACCTACCAGTGTAGCAACCACCTTACCTTACCTAACCTTGTAGACATCTCATACATATATCACTGAATCTCAATTCGTTTAATCCTTAAAAAATAAACAGAAGGCGATCCATAATAAATTGTCACGAAAGCAAAAAATGTAATTCCAGTCAAACAGTTGTACAAGTTAATTTGAAATTAATGAAAAAACAATTGTTTGCAGACTCTTGCATGTTTGCAATTCATAAAATATATTTTTCTAAGATTAACTTTTGCAAACTTTTCTAAAATATACACTATCTAAGTAGTGCTTAGCTTCCGACTGAGTAACAAAAACTAAAATCAGATCTACTTGCTACAGCGAGCTAAAAATATGTATACAGTGAAACCTCCTTTGGGCGGACATTTAATGTCAAACAACTTGTATCCCCTGAGTAGAGATCTCCGATTAAGTGAGTCCTTATATAACAATTTTTTTATTATGTAATGTATGAGAGACGATTTTTTATATAACATTGCTCTTAAAAGTATGTATACCTGCGCTCCGATGGATATCTTATAACCGCAGTTGATGTGAAAAAGTGAGGAAATTCCAATAGATAGGACACAGGTGCAGCCGATGGAACCGGGAGAGAATATGTTATACTGTACAAATCCGGTAATAAACGGTTCGTTAAAAGATCACTAAAGTGTATTTCAAACGGAAGTGGCAGCAGTAAAAACATTTGAAAAAAACTGCGCAAACTGCAGATGCCGTTACTTTTAAATATAGACAACTACACTATAATTGGGGGATAGTCTCTCTTAGCCATGCATCTAGCAATGTATTAGAGTGAACATGTAATAAGTAGACTAACAACGATTGGAGTTTGTGTGCCCACGAGAAACTCGCGTCCGTCTAAACGAGGTTTTTAATTGAGTTTTTATAATAAGAGGTGGTGTCTTCTTAGTGGAGGTTGTTTGTCGAATTTTTTAGCATACAACTGCACGCTCCCAGCCTAGAGAGTGTCCGCCTAACAAAGCGCAATTTGATCTTAAGGTTGTACTTAAAACTTGATGAATGGAAATGTGTCCGGCCAAGATACGTGTCCAAGTAAAACATATGTCTGTTAAGAGAGGTTTCTCTGTATATATATATATATATATATATATATATATATATATGTGTATATGTAGATACGTAAGGTGCTTGGATTTTCCTCAGCCTCATGCAAACAAAAAAATAAACCAGTGAGGTAAATGTCCAAAAACTTGACTCACAATCATATTAACTTGAGCAAAAAGTTGTAGAAAACAGCATGTGACTTGAACAGTTTGCAATTAATATAAGTTAACATACATACATACATATGCATACTGCACAAATATATGCGCATATCACTATATATGTATGTGTACAATGTATATATACTTTTCACTTTCGTATTTTGTTCTACAAGTTATATTTAAGAGTTTGCAACAAAACTTTATTCGCTTGCTTGAGTGACTTTTGGCTGCCGAGAATTAACGCTTTTATTTGTTGTTATAATTTTTGTGTTGAAGTTTATCTGGGAAATAAATTTTTGTACTTGCAATCGCATAAACTTATATTTAAGTTGGTTAAAATGTTCGTCTTGCGTCATTAGCGTTTAGTGTTTTATTGTTTGTGTGTCATGTCTAGCAGTTATGGATTTTAGCTTTTTGTTTTTTGCACTAGAACAAAATTTTAGTGAACTTTTTGTCATTCAGAATGTCGCACGGATTTCGCTCATTTACAACGGTACGCCAGTTGTTTTATTTCTTTCTGATTTTGGCATTATGGAAATTGGATCCTTCCGGTTGAATATAAAAGATGGCAAAAAGTGGAGAATGCGTTCAAAAGACGAGAATTTAAGTAAATTTAGGAATAAACAAAAATAAAAGAAATCGCTTTTATATACTCAGCTATAACTTTGAACATCATAACTTGAAAGGTACTTTTTCAAACTACTCAAACTATTCTTCCTTGAGCTATGGCTTCCGAAACTTTGGAAAACGCTTTTTCTGTGCATTTCATCTAGAGATGACATTCTATAAGCACTTTCCCGTTAAAAATAGATTGTGAGCGGAAGTGGATTGGAAATGCGACTGTGAGTGGGAGTGGTAGTGTAAGTGGGAGAAGAATAGGCTGTGAGAGTGGAAGTGGGTGTTGAATTGGGAGTCGGCGTCACAATGATAGTAGACTAAGGACTGGGATTGGGAGTGGGAGTGAGAAAGGGAGTGCGACTGAACGGGAGTGGGGTGAAAATAGGAAAGGAGGCAGAAAAAGAATTAGAAAGGAATGGAAATAGTTATAATAAGGCGACAGGACTAAAAAGGATAAATGGAAGAAGAAATAGATGGGGATGAGATAGAGAGTAATACAGGAAAGAAAAGAAAACTTTCCAATTGTAGGCCAAGCAATTTTCGAGCAAGAGATCGCTTTACGGGTGCGCTGTTTTTTAATAACGTTGAATGCAAGAAATTTGAATATACTGTCTGGCAATTATGGGTGCATAACGCGATATGTATCTGAGGAACAGTTGGGTAAATTGATGAAGACTTACTGCACCATGCATGGAGCCTCCGTTGGGCTGAGTATTCGCCTAATTAGATGTGTTGTGTTTTAGAGCACCGGGAGAATAGACAATCCATGGCGGGTACTCACGAACCATTTTCATTTAATTGCACCGTAGAAAAGATTAATAGTGTGGTTTCTTAACCAAACTAAAGTAAAATCTTAAGCGTTTTGAGAGTGTGATTTTCCTTCGTAAGAAGCATAACATCATAACAATTTTTTAAACAATGCAAATAATAGTGGTCGAGAAACTCAGTTTGTTATCAAAATAAATGGCAGAGTTCGTGAATTTTGAGGCCTTTTAAGCGATGTCCCCCTAAGTTTAGAAAGTGGCAGGTAGCAGTCACAGTTGTAGTCTGTACAGTCTGTACATATGTGCTCTTACACTAGTCTAAAGTATGAATATTAGACATTTCGAGTTCCATACGCAACTTCCCAGAAGCTAGCTAATGAAGAAATGAAATTCATAAACATGTCCTAGTAACCATCACCGTTTAGAAACTTTTTAATTTTTCTATAACATCAATAACAGAAACAATTGTTTAAAGCAATATGAGTATGTCTAGCTTATTAAATACGGAAAAAATAGTTTCCAGAAAATTACTTGTCCATGTTAAGGAGATATTTCTATGGAGAAATATCATATGTCAATTTTCCTTATTTTGTTATCAATTTTTTTAAATTTATATAAATATATTTTCTCAGTATGCTCGTGTGTCCTGTATGGTAGCTTGAAGTTCGCCACTGTTGTTGCAACTCGCCATGGTCATAAAACTTTCCATAATCCGCCTCATTCTGGGCATAATTTATTACAGTAGATTTTAACGAAGTTTGCTCAAAATTGTACTTTTACAAAAAGCTATTAAATTTTTACTCAATTTTTTTAATAAATATTTCTCACCCGACATGATCTCAGTCTTTAAAATAGGAAACGCTCATTGCACACAAATATATATACTCATCCACCAAACATCAAAAGAGTAAACCGAAAAAACGTTAATATTATTAAAACCAAACATCTGCCAAATCCACAAAATCCTTTAAGCAGCTGCAGCTGTAATTGAAAGTCTTTTGTATGTTTGTATGAATTCAATCAAAAGCAATTAACGCTCAGGTGGTAACCCAAATTTTTGCTGCTTCAACTTGAATTGCTTTCATTTCATTCAAGGAAGTGTTGTTGGTGTTTGGTGGTTTTGCCAAGCAACGGTATTCAATTAAAGAGGTTTTGCACATTTTTGGCACTTTGCTTTTACCGCTGATTCAGCAGTATTTAGCAAAAGCTTTTCCTGCCACACAAACACACATACATATCTACATACTGCAACATAAACACTTTTTTGTTCTTGTATAATTATAAGAGTGAATGGCGCGGCTGCACTAATAAAATTTCATCGTTGCACATTAATATTTCATACCTTACATTCACAAACACATACAAAGGCATAAACACACAAAGAAATAAAAAAGAAAATAAAAAGACAAATACACAACTGTAAGTGATTCCTTATTCGAACAAATATTATTTGTATTTCGGCTTTTTTTTTGTAAAAACTTTTTACAAACTGCGGCACTTTTGCACAAATCTGAAATTTCTCCTTTAGTTCCGGTGCTGAATAATTTTAAGAACTGACAAAATAAATTCAGTTAATTTAATTTTGGCGTTGACAAAAAATGTCCCCTTATGAAAACCCAATGAAATTATTTTCGTATAAGATAAATCTATAAGCATAGCAGTTTTTCCCAAGTGTCAGTACATTTCCACGGCAGAAAGCTGGGTTAAGCGTGATGTTTCTTTAACGAACAAACTGAAAACCCTATCAAAAACCAAAACCTACGTTATGAAATAACTCCATCTTCCTGGCAAATACTAGAAGCTTCCTAGGACTTAAGCCATTTGCTGCTTCAAGTAACACTCTTAATAGCTGGAATCATGATTTGTGCACCCTCGCGCAAGCCATACACCTCTATTGTGGCACTAAAAGCCTCTTCAAAGAATTCTAAATACATAGAAAATAAATATAAAATAAAATTGGCATAAATAGCAAAAATAATAAACAAATGTGGAAATGTCTAAAGGACACTGTAAATTTGGAAAAAGAAAAATATCTAATTAAAAAGATCGAAATCGATAATAAGGTATATGAAGATGGAAAAGATATAGCTATTTATCTTGATATATTTTTCGTTAAGAGTATAAAAGGTATAAACAATGACATTGAAATAGTCACAAATAACTTTAACCATGAACTTTGAATTTAATGAAGTGACTGTCGATACAGTGGCACAAGTTGTTAAAAAGTTTAAACATATTATTACGGAAGGTATAATTAAAGACTCTGTTATGTACACGGTATACTTTTATGCGAATGTTATTAATGAAAGCTTCAGAACTGGTACAATGCCAGACTTTTGGAAGCTAACAACAGTTATTCAAAAGTTAAAAATACTATAAATCTAATGAAATGCGACCTATAAATACTTGCCTGCCGATGAAAAAATCCTTGAATCAATTTGTAAAAGAATAGGTGGACAGTACAGGAGTTGAACAAAATGTAATATCAGAGCATCTAGTTTTCGACATTCTTGCGAGTCTGGTTCAAACTCAATTGTTTTGAATGGAAAAACCAACTTAATGAAAAAATTTTGTAATTGCGGTATTCTTAGACCTAAAAAAAGCGTTCGAAACAATATCTCAACAAATTATGATGGAAAAACTCTACAGCATTGGAGTGAGAGGTAAAGCGCTTGCATGGTTCAAAAGTTACTTTTCAAATGTCGCCAAAGAACACTAGTAAATGGAACATTTCTATCAATGAAACACCAGTCGATATTGGCTTCACAAGGAGCAGTACCTGCACCAATATTGTTTGAAATATATATAAATGAATAATTAAATCAGTAAAGCATTGTAACTAAAGTTGTTGCAGATGATACTCCCATTTTGATAAACGATAAAAATTTTAATATAGCTATGCAAAAAATGCAATCAGACCTAGATAATATATACCTATCGGATGTGCAAAACAAATTAAAGATAAATGCCATAAGTATATGATTCTGAGTAGAACCCCCGTTAGTAACAGTTATGAACTAAAAATAGACAACTTATGGAAGTGTCAAAACTAAACTATTTAGGTATAGTTATTGGTAATAGATTGAAATTTGAAGACCACATAAATGGTCTTAAGCAAAGATGCTAAAAAATAGGTTTCCTGTACAGGTTATGTAAATATGGATCGAGAAGCACAAGATCTTAGTATATAGTGGAGCACCTATTTTAATTACTGCCCTACCGTACTGTTTGTAGTGGCACATAAAATAATAGATAGCTTACAAAAAATGCAAATAAGGCGATGAGGTATATATTAAATAAAGAACATGTACTCCGACAGGGATATGCTGAACAAATTACAATGGCTTAGTGTTAACAGCGTATACTTTATTTTGTAATGATTTTTGTTTTAATATTAAAAAAGGGGATTTACCGGAGTATTTGAGCAATATATTGCATACCAAAAGATATTCAAAATATTAATACTAGAAATAAGAATAGTTTTAGGCTTTCGCTTTTTTGCACGGAAAGCAAACAGCTCAATTTATTTTACAAAGGATTAAAAAGATTAATAAACTTCCTATAGATATGAGAAACTGTGAAGAGCTGAAATGTATTAAAAAGAAATAATGTCATATTGTCGTACAACTGCAATAAGATAGATAGAAGAGATTTCATGTAATATGTAATATGTGATATGGATTTATTAATCAAGGCTTAATAAATAAATAAATAAATAAAAGCGCAGATATGGAATCAACTACTACTCTGATCGTCCTATAATTACATGACGCTATACTACCATGGATGTTTAGTCTGCGCTCAAGCTACCTCGAGGCGCTAATCCTCGTTGCCGTTATTAGCGCCACATTCTTTTCCACCGAGTAAGCGCCCGTTCCATCAAAGAGCTAATCGTTTAACGAGCAGCTTTTATTATTAATTAACTCGCTGATTTATAACTTTTTCATATCATAAATTCGATGTTGGGAGGTTGTAACAACTTATTTCGCCATTCATATATTTTCATGTATTAACAATAACCGTATAATTACTGCAAGAAGTTTATACATAAAATGGGCAATAATTCATATGCAGCTATTGCAAGTACACGCACACACACATACCTGCACATCCGTTCGGAGCTTTGCGTTTAATTTCTCAAAGAGCAATAATATTCTGCTTGCATAAGAACATTTGTTTTAGTCAAACATAAATAACCTCACATACACATTAGGGTGAGCAATCAATTGTCAAAATATGAAATTTATTTAGATTAAAGCATAATTAGCACTTTGCGCTTTAAGCACTCAAGCATTTAAGTGTGGCTTTATCGTTTTTGATTGTTATTTTCATACGATTTAGCGCGGTAACTAACGGAGGAGTGATTAAAGAGATGTTTAATACCCGAATGCATAAAAGACATATTTTTCTAATTTTCTTAAAGTTTTGCAAGCTCTTCTCATTTTATTCGAGTTTTGTTTCTTTTGTTCTGCGATATCAATCGGTATATACTTATATCACAAGATATGATCGAATACACATACTGTGGATAATTATCACTCCAAAACTTTTACACTAGCCACCGGTAAAATAATGATGCTACAACAGTAACTACAACAAAGTGAGTGGGTGCTAATGGTAAGAAGCTAAAGAGGAATCGCAGATAAGAATAGAAGAGTTTTCGAAAATTTGAATATGCGAATGACCCACACGAGCGGGGAAAAAAAATTGTAAAAAAATCAGAGCACATCTGCTGCTGTAAAATCTCGTCAGGAAGCTACACAAATCAAATATATTCAGTCTCTATTGGTTTTATGTGAAATAATTTAAATGTAAAATTACATTACTACTGCGCAAAATATTAAAATTCTTTCAGTAATATCAGTCAAAATATGATATGATACTTATTCATCAGCTTAATTCAATTCTCTCAATTCATATTTTTTGTACATATTTGATAATAAATATACTGTATGATGCGATATGAAAATGCGTGATGTGATGTGAGAACGTATGATGTGATGCAATAAAAGGATGTGATGTGCTCAAATTGAGCATTCTCGATTTTATTGAATATAGTATATTATTAAACATATTATTCACATGGGCTTCTTTAAGTTTTGTTAAAAGAAATAATTTTAAATAGTTGTATTATAAATTCAATTTTAAAGAAAAAACCTTAAGGTTTCAACCGATTCAGATTTTTAATGCATTCGTGATCAACCTAATTCGATTGTGTTATCATATATTATTTTAGTTGGTGAAAAAATGTTCTGTTACATTATATGCAAGGTGGCCATGTGATGTGTAATAGTTCGACGCAATATGACTATATGTGATCATATGTTATCATATTTTTGCATTTAATGCTAATAATAAAGTCAACACATTCTGCCATAAAGAGAACGATATAATGGAAGTGATGTGACATTAGGTCATAAGATAGGATATGATGTGACATGGTACGACGTGATATGGACATGTAGCTTTCAGATTTATATGACAATGGTACTTTTAGAGTAAGAGCCCGTTACGGCCAGACACTTTGTCATTTTATAAAAGTGAAATTTCGTCACTGCATACTTCCAACTGAAGCAGGATCGTGGTCTATTATAAAATTGAGTCATGGCGGCTTTAACAGATTTCGTGCAAAAATTTTGCAGAAAAATAGACTTTCTTTCGTCATTTTATAAAGACTGATTTTCGTATATGGTCTTCGTCACGATATAAGAAGACACTAGCCTCATTGCCAGACACTTTCCATAGTGGCTTTGATTAGCCAGACACTTTTAATCCTTCTAAACTTCAAAGAACATCGAAGCAATTTTAAACTGAAATCGAATACAAAATCTTAAAAAAAATACTTTTTAATCTTGTTTGCCGTTAAAAACTTTCAGCTTTCATTTCATGAAAAAATACCGTTTTGCATTACAAAAAGTGCTACAAAGCCACTATGGAAAGTATCTGGCAATAAGGCTAGTGGCTTCTTATATCGTGACGAAGAACCATATATGAAAATCAGTCTTTATAAAATGACTAAAGAAAGGTCTAGTTTTCTGCAAAATTTTTGCATGATATCTGTTAAAGCCATCATGACTCAAGTTTTATAATAGACCAACGGCCCTGCTTCAGTTGGAAGTATGCACTGACGAAATATCAACATTTATAAAATGACAAAGGTCTGGGTCGTCACGGCTCTCTAGATATTAGAGTCGAACTTTTTTTTAAGTGCGAATAATTTGCGAATTAAGTGATGATTTGAAGTGAACGATATAATGGAATGTTATATAATATGAAGTTTTTATCGCTACAACAACAACAACATGTGATATGAGTCATATGTTATAATGCTACGATGTACTATAGACATATAGCTTTCATATTTCTTACTCATTCGAACTTTTAACGGGTACATGTGTGATGATGTTCGAAGCTAAATTAAAGTTCTTTAATCACAACACCCTAACAATAGTTTCTCTATTCTGTGCATGCTCATAAACTCAGCTAGTGCTGAGGCGCTCTATGTGTGATTTATATACATATTAAAATTCACTATTCTACTTTCATTGCCCATAGAATATGGATACCAACACTAATCAGCATTTAAACTAGCTTTGATTTCTTCGATCTCATGATTTATAATGGCTTCATTTGCACTGAGTACAATCATTAAATTGTAATCTTATATCGGTATATTCTATAATTTACACTGAATGTGTGGGAGTTGAGTACAAAAGATTTCTTGAATTTGATTGATTTTTATTTGAATGTTATTATTGATGATATCATAGGAGGATGAGAATAGGCAATGGACGTTAACAATTACTAGCTATTTTAGCTATTAGTCATGCTATTGTGTGGCTTTTAACATCACATGTAAATTTAACTGATTTTTGATGTGTAAACAACTTTGTTCATGGTATGGAGGAATACAAAATGTAACCGTAAGATTAGTGTAACGTGAGCGTGAGAATGTAGTATGGGATGGGATTGTATGGAAAGGCATCGTATGCTGTATGGTGGGAGTACAGAATGTAAGCGTAACTGTAGTCACAACTCTGTGGCGTAACATGAAAAAAATGTACGTGTAAAGGTGATAGGAAGAAATTCGTTTAATAAGGTTTTGTTATCGCCGAATATGGCCGCGTTATCCTTTTGTTAGAGATGTGGTTATCGACAAGATAAGAAGACTAATCAATTTTCTTATCCAAGCGCCATAATATTACAATCGTAATCATATGTTTGCGAAAAGATTTCCATTTTTATCGACGAGTTATCGGATGTTCATCGATGAGTTATTTGTTTTTTCATCGACAGGATATAGAAGAGTTACCGAATCCTTATCGAGAAACTAGGGGTTTTTTAGACGTTTTTTATCGACCAGGATAGATCGGTTTTGCTATCGTAAAATTATAGATTTATTATCGAAGAAATTACGATGATGAGTTATCTGTTTTTTATCGACCAACTTTAAGTGAGTAATTGGTTTTGAGAGAATTTCGTTGACGCGGAATAGAAGAGATATCGGTTTACTATATCCAATTGTTTCAATATTGCTATCGAAAACAAGTTTTCGAAGGTGATTAGCTTTTATATAGTTATCGGTGTGCTATGCAAAAGATTATCGGTTTGTTTCGATCATTTATCAAGTACATTCATTTGTGTAAGTTGTATTTGTTTATGAAATATGCCCATATGTAAATATCCACCTGCTATTTTATGTTCGCCTAATGTTTGCTATTATATTTTGTGTTTTTTTAGTCCTGATGATGGTTTCAGATTTAAACCGAAATATCGACCAATATATAAATTATAATACCACAAAATACATGGTGTTTTTTATCCTTGCGGCCTTGAGTTCATAATTAACTAGAAAGTTAAAATACCTTAGAGGGCTATTAACAAAACCCAAAAATCGATTATTATCGAAAATTTATCGGTATGTTATCTGAACATTTAGTGATTGGTTTTCGTTTTGTTATCAAATAATCGTTTTTATACGATCATTTGTTAACGCAAAATTATAGGGAAGCTATCGAAAAATATCGATTTATTATCGGAGTGTTATCAGCTGTATAGTGGCGTGTATCGATATGTATCGCAAATTTATATAGAGAAGTTGGCCGAATGTTTATAGACAACTTTTCGATTTGTTATCAAAACTTGTCGATTTGATATCGCAAAGTTATGTATTTTTCACTACGAAATGAATCTTGTTTAGATTCTTCTCCAAAATTCGTCTTATTAGCAAATACAAAATCAAACTCAACAACAGTATGAAGATACTAACCAACTTATCTTTGTTGTACAACTCGCTGTTGTCCAGATACGTAGGACTATTGTGGTTGCCATTAACTCACTACCATTGCGTTAACTTTGCACGGTATTTAAAAAATATCCGTAACAAAAGCTTAGGGACCATACAACTTCTAGTTCACATTTATCGTTCGCGACAAAAAATTTGCTGACTTTTGACCTTTTACGTGCATGTGGCGCTGGGAGTCTCAGTGTATGCATTGATTGTCAAACGAGGCGCGAATAATGCGGAAAACGAATTGTAGTGCGAAAAAAAGCGAGAAGCCCACAGGCAACAAGCCCTCCCACTATTAGGTACCGCCTTAGAGTGAGATCACGACAACTAAAATTGCATAGACACTTTTAGTAGTTACTTACGGATATATATGTATGTGTCATGTGCGCTTTGTTGTGTATGCACTCATAATATATTTCGCTCGGTAGTGCAGCAACCTTACATTTATGAAGCACTTATCAGCCATCGCGACATAGCTCTATCTGAACAATTTACTTTATGTGATTTTCTTTACTTTTAACCATTTTTTATTTTTCAATCTCGAAGCAAGAACATCATTATTGCAGCTCGTAACAGTAGCCAGCCAGTACCGCTCGACTTGCTCACACACCAATGGCGAACATTTTATGGCGGCTGAATGTCGCCGTGGTCGAGATGCAACGGTTCATTCACTTCAGTGCTTCGTGTACGATAGATGATGGTGTGGTGTTTTGGGAGTGTTTGTTACTCATAAATAGGTAGTAATTAAAATTTATGTTGTAACTTATTTCCCACGATTTTCTCACTGTGGCTATAAATTGTGTTTTTTTTATTTTGCGTTACACTTTCCTTTCTTCATTTTATATTGTATTCGAGTCTAATTTTCATGTACAAGGCGAGGTAGCATGATAGTGTGTTCTTACTCCCCTACACAAATACATTTGTGTAAATGTGCGTGTTGTATTGTTTTTAGCTGACAACATTTTGTGTTTTCCAAGCTTATATCTCTCTTATTTGCCTCCTACTACTGCTGTACCAATTTAGGTAACACTATTTGCAATTATACATTTATGCGAATTTGGCAGTATCCTACAAACTTGTTCTACACTTCTCCTGCAGAGCCGCTTTCAACATTGTTATAAGTGTGAATGTAAAAACTTATTAGCGCAGTATTTCAGAGACTCCGTTCAAAGCTAAGGGGAAAAACTGAAAACGAAACAAAATAAGTATATATAACAAAAAATGTAAATGTCGTAGAACTGCCGCAGTTTATATTCGCGTACTTTAGCTTACAATTTGCTAAATCAAACTCATTAACTATTCCTTATATCTGCTGCTTTTTTACTCTCAGTGGCCCCGTTCGCTTATTTCATGTTTCTGTATTTCATATGGATTTGGCTATATACATTTGTTTCTATAGTTTATTGTAATATCATGCGCTCCTATCTGTTGTTTACATGTACGTGTGGTTGTTTTCAATTGTAGCTGCTTGCTTTGTTATTTTGTGCAGCATTTGTTTACTACGGCACACAGTGATGGAACGAAAGTCCTAACTTATTGGACTGTTCCCCAAAAGTTTTTCCTGTTGTCAGTGTTGTTAGGCATGCCGAAAGAGTGTCAGCTGGCTAGCAGCGTAATTCATAGTCCTGATAACAGTTAGCGCAAATCATCATAAATGCACTGGTCTTATTGCTCTTTAAGTACCTTCGCTTTGAGTAGGGTAAAGAAGAGTACACACGACAAATATTTCAAAATTCAATTCTTTCATCTAATAACCTATACTGCAGAACGGTCTTTCCATTAAATATTATGCATATCGCATGATGGTAGGAGAACACTCATTTAATAGGATATTGAGATATGCGTTGTTCCACAAAACTCGTCGTTACCTTCGACTAAAACCTCTAGCCGTTTAAGTGACAATTTATGAGTGAACGATTGAGAGATTGTTTCTACGCGTGGACGTTTTTTACACGCATCGGGGTAATTCAAATATTGCATTATGAAATGGTCGATATATTTTAGTGCATAAAAAAAAACACCAGTATAATACTAGTCCGATTAAAAGTGAAACCACCGCTTAGCCTTGCTTTTTATAAAGTCAGTTCATGGAAGTCGTTGTCTCCTTCCTTCCCACAAAATTGGGTCTATGTAGCTATTTTAATAGCTGCTGTGCATTGCAATTCGTTCTTGTTGTTGCATATGTATGGGATTTGAAATTGCCTAGAGATGTAAGTACGCCAAAAATATTCTATAAAATATATTGTGAGTAGTCCTCAGCTCTGCACAGAGCTATTATGGAGTCATAGTTCGTGGTATCGATATGATCTCGCACGCTTACAGTCTATCAGATAGTAGATCAAACTCATTAGCACAGCAGCTAGATACAATTTGAATTGGGGTTAAGGTTGAGCTAGTTTTATCATTGATTTTAACTTGACATAGGCGTCAGAAATTATATCTTAAAAGCAGACTAAAGTGTACCGAAGCATTGCTGGGTTAAACATATCCTTCTCTAAGGTAGTTACGCTAGTACAGAAGGGATTCGGATAGTATTACTGGAGCATATCGTTTAGCTTAATGTGAAAATGTGCTAATCACTTTTTAACGAATTTTACAAGAGACGAAAAAACTGAATAATTTTTGAAATAAATGTAAACTGTGAATTAGGATACCTTAGTTGCAATACTTTTTAGTGTAGAGCTTTGAAAATATAAATAAAAAGCATGTATGCTAACCCAGCAGCTATTTTATGACTTAGCACAATTTCCTCACTCAAAACCAATTTTTTCCTCCTGACTTAGCACTTTTTACTCAATATGTTTTCCCCATCACTTCTCCTCTTTAATGATTGAAATATAACACTAAAACTATATATTTCACAAAAAATACTATTATTTGTAAACTATTTCTAACTATTGGCGGCCACCGTGGCGTGATGGTAGCGTGTTCCGCCTACCACACCGAAAGCCCTGGTTCACATTCCGGGCAAAGGAACATCAAAATTTTAGAATAAGGTTTCTCAATTAGAAGAAATTTTTCTAAGCGGGTACGCCCCTCGGCAGTGTTTGGCAAGCACTCCGAATGTATTTCTGCCATGAAAAGCTGTCAGTGAAAACTCATCTGCCTCGCAGATGCCGTTCGGAGTCGGCATAAAGGAACTAGGTCCCGTCCCGCCAATTTGTACGAAAAATTAAAATAAAGGAGCACGACGTAAATTGGAAGAGAAGCTCGGCCTAAAATCTCTTCGGAGTTTATCGCGCCTTACATTTATTTATTTATTTTATTTCTAACGGTTCTGATCTGGACTCTTTTGCCGGATGGTGCGCAGACAATAACTTATTTTTAAATTCAAACCAATGCTGTGTTGTGTCTTATTCCAAAAATACAACTGTCACATACTTTATCTACAAACTAAATACTAAATCTCTTAATCGTTGTCAAGAGAGTAAAGACTTGAGTGTAATTTTTAACTCCAAACCCTCTTTTTCTAGTACCATTGACCTCGCTGTTTCAAAATTTGTTGCAATGGTTGGGTTCAGTAGCCGTAACACCAGTGACTTTAAGGACCCTATGACGTTCAAGACACTTTATATATACTTGGTCAGAAGTGGTGTTGAGTATTGCTCAATAATATGGAATCCTTTCTATGAATCAAACTCCTATAAAATTGAGAAAGTTTCAAAAATGTTTACAAAATTCTTTATGTATGCTTCACTGGCCAGACGGCCTCCCATCATATACCAGCAGTCACAAATTGCTTGGTCTTCAGGCTTTGCATGACACAAGAACTTTTATCTCACACATGCTTACTTATAATGTAATAAACTTTAGCACGAATTGCTCTGATTTATCTACTTTATCCATTCCATATATTCCACTGCGTGATCTTCGGCATAATAGATTATTTATCGAAATAACTCATAAAACGAATTATGCTATGAATGAACCTATAACTAGGACTATACATCTAGTAAATCGATTCAGTAGTGTTTTCAATTTTAATAACAGCTTATATAAGTTTGAGAAAGTTTAATGTGATCATATACATCGTTCCCGAGATGTTCGAGCTAGTAGTACCTTAATAGTGCTTTGTTACCGGAACGTACCGGATCTATATCCGGTAAAGGGCCATCAACATCGCTAACACTCCCTAAAGCCTTCTGGGAGTGTCTTTATCGATAATACACCAACAACAACAAAGCATGTACTTTTAGACTGAATGAATTAAATAAGTAAATACAATGCGCGCACCAAGAAATGACTAGTAATTCAGATTGTTATTATTGACTGGTTGACTTAGCACATTGTTTTTGAACAGCTAACGACTTTGCACATTTACACATCATTGCCCACAGCACGTAAAAATGAAATATTTAAATATTTTTTTTTGTGATCGATGTATTTTGAATTCAGTTTTAAAACTGCATTAAAATACAATGTTTCAAAAAAAGTGACTTAGCACATTTTCACATTAAGCTAACGATATGTGATTTATATCCAGAAGAGAACTAACGTTATTATTATATTATACTTCTCTAATAATTTGCGGTTGCAAAAACAACAAAAGTCAGAGGCATGACAGAAAACTTGGGTTTCTAAGTAAATGCCCATGCAGTGAGGCTTCCATTTTAGAAGGCTCTTTAGCACAAAGTTCCTCCACTTCTTCCTCTAAATTATGTGGATGTAAAATATAGCAAACCCATCAGAAACTTGGGCACAATAAACTGTTTTATGAGCGATTTATGTATATGAAGCTAGTAAAATGCTAGATTGATAAACTTAGTAGCAGATGATGTCTGTTAGCCTAAGACCAGCTCATATAGGATTGTATTTCCTACAAAACACAAGTAGTGGATGTAAATCAATCACCTTGAATTAAGTGTTGTTCTAACAACTTAAGTGAATTAAATTATAAAGACTTAGCTATCTTTTTACCACAATATAATTCGGGTCACTTAATCTGAATATCGGATATTGCAATCGCCAACTGGGAGCTGAAAGAGTAACAAGTCTAGCTTCAACTAATTTTCAGACAATGAAAAATTTTCTCTCGCGGAAAAGCGAGTGTCGATAGACCACCTTCGGGCAAGTACGTCTGCATTTGTTCGCATAACTTGATTTCTTTTTAACCTCTCTGATCTTGCTTTTTACAGTGGTCACAATCTCTAACTATACACCCAATTTACGTGTTGGAGGACAACGAGTGACGGACTCTACATTAGTACTTGCCGACGTAGGCCAAACACTCACGATGCACAAAAGACCGCTTACCTAAGTCCCATTGATTATGTAAGGGAACACACCATCATGTTAGTGGGTGAAAACCTATTTAATACCTCTTTTTGCAATGCAACTCTACATTCGTTTTACATAATTTTTTTCATTTTGATACCATACACATCCATCACCATGCTCCTGAAGCAAGATGTACTGAAGGGAATCATGACTTTCTAATATTCTAAAGTTTAATGAAGCACTGTGGGATGTGCCAGCATCCTTACTACTCGTAGTACGATTCGAGAGCTGAATCCATTTGATATTCTAATAAATTAAGTTTTTTGGAAACAGTATTTCGATTCACGAAAAGCTTAAAATGATTTCGAATTTCAATTAGTTGAGGCTTCGCTTTCGTATTTGTTTTTCTTAGATCTAGCTCCCAGCTTTTGGATCATTGGCTGTGTATATAACGAAGGTGCAAAATTTTCATAGTTTGAGAGCCGCAGACCTTGAAAAATATGAATCTGTTAAAATGTTTCGTATTGTTGTAATTGATATGTATTAAGTGAACTTCGTGGATTAACTGAAACAAGGCTTAGGCTCATTTGCGATCAACAGTCAACTCTTTAACTCCGAGTCAACCTGATTTCAGGGTTAAACTTATACATATTGGAACACAAGTTGAAATTAACTCTGGCTAAAAACATAACTCATAATTTTTCGAATGATCCTTAGTAAGATAAATTGGTATATGAACCTCGCTCACACGCCCTGTATACATATCATATATATATTTTTATTCTATAGTATCATTTTTGTGTTCAGTTAAAAATTTTCCAACAATTTTTTGTGCTAACATATCGTCCCACCCCTCCACCCGTTTATCGTCTCTTCGATGCTAAAAAGACATGTATACCTTTCAGTTTTTTTTATGATCCAAATTCAATCAATGATCGGCAACGAAAAGAAAGGGAAAATTTCCGAAAAGAAACATTTTGAGTGCCGTGCTAAGCAACAGAAAAAAAACAAAAACAAAATAATAAACGAGCAATGAGAGCAAAAACTAGCGATATGACGGTGCATGTGTTATTCTTCTGTTTTCCTCGTTTTCCATTCAATTTCCTTTATTGGCAACTTTTCTGTTACCCACAAATCGATACAACTTTTGACATTTGATGCGATTGTCAGTATTGAATGTGTTTTTTGCGTTGATAGTGTGTGGAGAATTGATATTTGCTTGTTCATGCCGTTCGTGCGCATTCCTACAGATATTTGTTGGTGGTCATAAAAGTTTGCGATTTCACTCTAAAATTCTTTTGACGACTTGACAATTCACTTGGATGGTTGTGGTCTAGCGTGTAGGTATCACGTAATATATCAGTGATGGATAAATATTCTGGTGACGCTATTTTGGAGGAAATATGTTTTCTATGCTAACGGAATCGATATGGTGCAACTGGAGCTGTCGTGGAAAGGATAACTCACACTTTTCTATCAAGTAAAGCTTTGTGCGGACATTGTCATTTGTACAACAAATTGCACAAGTCCTCTTAGCTTTTGATAACTGGCGCTAATCGGAAAGAGCAAGGATATTTAAATAATTTTACGACTGCTCTTTCTAGCGGAGGAAGTGCCGTCCATCTTCTCTGTTGCCACAGTTAGCTTCTATTAGACTACCTTGTAGGTCGGAGCATCATCTCTCATTTGCACACCATGGTCTTGTTAGCGCACCGCCTGTAGGTTCCAAAATAAACGAAGTCACAAAGTTGCCGCATTCTATCAGTCAACGCCTTCAGAGTTTGATGAATTATATAAGTGTACGTACTCAATGCCTGCTTTTCTCGGTAGAAACAAAATTCAGTCTGGAGTACATCGAACGAATTTTTTCTCCAAGACTTTTAGACAATTTGTACAGTTCATCAGATATACTAAGCAGCGCAGTGTGTGTTCAGCACGCCAATTGTGTACACCAAGGGAAGTGAGTCTTCTTCTACCTGCTTCTCCCAACTCAGTGGAGGTTTTCTCCTTCCTCTGCTTCCAAATGCGGTGTTGACTAACAGCGAAGTCTTGGGTTTTTGCTCGCTACACTATCTTTATACCTGCCAGCGGTACTTCTAGAAATACTGTTTCTCCCCGAGCTAGGTCAAAGTCAACTAGGCTGACGAGCACTCTGCCCGGCTCCATCCTGAACCTTTACTGCTAAACATCGAAAAATTTTGAGACCATCCGAAGACTTTCCTCACCTACGCAGAAGCAGGAAAGCAAGATAACAAGATATGTATCAGGCGAGTTTGGTCATGTGTCAAAGTGCAGAAGAATCACATCACCGACATAGCGTGGTATCTGGGGATACTGAGATACGTTGGCTACATTCTAGTGGAATATATGTAAAGCCCTTGTAAATTTTGATCTCCCTATTTACTATTATTATTACTATTATTACTATTATTATTTATTATAATATATTATTATATTTAGGAAATATTAGTACAATAGACCTGACTGCAGTATTTTTTGGTACAACTATTATTACATAACTCTTACTCAATAATATTTTAATTTTTTAATTTTTTTAATTTTTTAAACAAAACCAGTTTAATTTAATTTAAAATATATCAAAACTAAACATCCAGATAGGAGTGTACAATATTATACTATTCACAGAAATATATATAAAAACAGATACAGAAAAGTAAATTAATAAAAGATAATACAATCTAAGATAAGTAAGTAATTAATAGTTTTATAGGTGGCCAATTTAAGCAAATTATGTTGAAAAATATTGATAAATAATTTGTCTATAGTTCCTTTGGTTTATACGGTTCTTTGTGGCAGCCGGTATGGAATTCCAAGTGCGTATAGTATTTACAAAAAAGAGTCTTGTTGAAGCCACAAAGTTGAAACTCGGCACGATTAAATCATTCAAACGACTAGACCTAGGAAAAACAAGCTTTTCATATAGATAAGAGGGCGTTTTTGTGGCAATCAGCTGAACGAGAAAAATACAACTTCTCGCTTTCAAATAAGCATGGATTTCACAACCAAGAAGCTTAGTTCTCCAAGCAGAAATATGGTCAAACTTACATAGGCCATACACATATCGCGTTATGTGGTTGAACGCAACATCAATTTTATGAGCGAACAGGAATCTAATTTATTGTATACCAACTCTGAATAGGTTATTATCGGCAACAATAGTTGAGCTGCAAGTTTTTTACGTATGGCAACTGGCGTAAATATTGACGACTGTCTTAGATTTCGGAGTGTGCAGTATATCCTCCCTACCATGAAATTAATATGATCAACGCAAGTAAGACTAGAGTTTACAACAAATCCCAGGTTTTTAACCTTGTTAACAATTTTAATCACGTTTTTATCAATATGTATGATAGGTAGATTACCAATAACGATCTTTTTCCTTGATATCGGTAATACAGAAGACTTACTTGCGTTGAGGCAGAGACCATTTTTGCTAGCCCAGTGCGACACTTTCAACAAATCTCCATTTAATTTAGCGCAAAGGTCATTGGTGTTACTAATACTATCAGATATGTACATTTGCACATCATCAGCATAGGCATGCATTCTAACGTGACTGCACTCTAGGAAATGTCATTTAGAAACAGGCTGAATAATAGGGTCCAAGGATGGAACCTTGTGGAACTCCCAGAGTTAAAATTTTGACTGCGATATTTCGTAGCCCGTGCTTACTTGCTGGCATCTACCGGTCAGATAGCTATCCATAATCTTCACTGCATTTCCACTGAATCCAAAATATTTGCTGAGTTTGTTACAAAGCAACTGGTGATTGACAGAGTCAAAAGCTTTCGAAAATCTAATAGACAGAGCAACGTGAGCTGATTTTTATCATATTTTAGAACCCGTATATCGCCCATATTTTCAACAAATCCCAGTTGAGCAGGTAGTATTCTTAATGTTTGGAATGGGTAATAATGGTCGCTAGAAGTCTTTCAAAAACTTTCGACAACGCAGTAAAATACTAATAGGACGAAAATCATTTGGTGACTTGCAAGTCTATTTTTGGGCACAGGCTCAACTGGCATCTTTCCACAGATCAGGGAAGCATGATATTGTGATACAATGATTAATAACATGGGTAAGGCAACTCAATATATATGGTAATATAATTTTCACGAATTTTAGCGAAATCCCATCTCGACCACTGCGTTGGATTTTATTTTAAAAAACGCATTCGCGACATCATTTTCAGACAAAGCTGAAAATTCAAACGATGTGCGCGAGTAATACGCATTTGAACAAGCTGGAAAATGATCAATGGGTACACTGACTTGTGGACTTCTGACGAAAGCATCATTAAGGTCATCAGCACTTAGTTTGCAATCGACATTTTCCTTGCCATATACACGTAAATTCTTCAAGTTACGCCACAATGTATTGCATGGAAGTGATGGATCAAGCTTAGACCTAAAATATTCACGCTTTTGAGCTCGAATAATTTTTGCCGCCGTATTTCTGGCAACTTTAAATAAGTTCCATCAAGGTTCAGTCCGATGTTTTTTTCCATTCCCGGTATGTCTTGGTGCGTTCATATTGCCACAATAATTGTGCATGTTATACCACGCACGGAATGAGGACTTTGACTTGGACTTTACCACACGTTCTGGAACATGTATTTTAAGTTCTTGCATTTCGCTATTCAGGAAACTAAACCTTTTCATTAGCTGTGATAAGATTCCAACATTGACACCAATTTACATTAGACAGATCAGAAAAAAATGCGTAATTATCCAAGAAACGGTAATCTCTAAATGTGTATGAATTACTTGTTATGACATTGGGCCAAAAGGCAGGTCAAGGGTACACAATAAGTACATGGTCGGATATAAAGGAAATTTGGTCAAATTTCAAAACAGCCGATGGTCAGATGTAATTAAATAGTCAAGTAAACTCGGAGAGCTGTTTTACCATATCTCGTAGGAGCACGCATATTGAAACATGTAAACACCACACCCGATATCTTATCCAGCAAACTAACTGTACGCATATCACTTACAAGAAGAGTCACGTTAAAATCATCACAAAAAAAAGGTTATCATAGTTCACCAGGTAGGAGGAAAAAGTATCAAAAAATGGATTCAGAACTAATACTTTTATGAGGGTTGTACACACAGAAATAAGGACATTTTGTGGAATTATCGTACACCTCCGCCAACAGGTATTCCACATTACTACCCTAAGCTATCAGACATGGTAATAGGCCTAATGTGTATGTTTTCTAGATAGATAGCCACTCCTCCTCCTTTTTTTTTGTTGTTCTGTCATTTCTGATCAGCTTATAATGGCAATATTAAAGTGAGAATCCTTCAAACTCTTAAGAAACCAGGTTTCTGTAACTCATATAACATCAACCCCTGATGACTCAAATAAATATCTAATGAAGTCATTTCTCAACGTTCAAACTCCTGGCATTAAAGTGCACAATCTTTTGCTGACACAAGACTTTAACCATAATACGGCTATTATCGCCAGCCCCACCTAATCTATTATCACGAGTCATTTATAAAAGTAAAATTTATAGACAAAAAGATAAACTTAAATGGGCCATCTTTACATAGGACGAAAAATTTATGGTTGTGACAACAATATGTATGGGCTACTTTACATGTTTAGACTAAAGCTATGTACTGGCTTGTATATATTTGCATAGTTCGCTGAGCTCAGCAATATTTGTCGGGGGAGAAGTTCTTGAGTCTATAAGACCCTTTTATTCAGACCACTCAAATTTGAGTGACGCTGATACTGTCACATAGCGTTAAATTTCATGGAATAATACTTGACGCCAATCTGTCATCGAAGCTTAATATAGTGCACAGAGCTTAATAGAGCTCAGTGGCCTCATATTACTGCCGATTAGTAGAACTGCTTAGCTATTATCCCTAATTAGAAATAGAATAAGAGGAGTTCTTCGTGCAACTCCAACTTTGGATTTAATGCAATGTAAAGTACATATGAACCCATGTTAAATTGACAAAGCAGCACGGGCTGATATTAGTCTTAGAGTCGTTGGATATAGCAACGTGTATTCCGGCATACCTTATTGATCACCGCACTCCACAGCCAAGTAAGATTATGTGCTTTAATTTCCACCTTGGCCGTTCACCCACAACTAATTTATCTACAGCAGGAGTGGAAAAGAGAGATCATCTGAAACAGAGGTATATTGAGCCTGTTTACTTATGGACCGCAAGCTGGATTAAGAGCCGAAAGAAGGGTGTTTTTTCAGGAACTCACAACTCATACGTCACCGAAAAAGGAATAGGATGAGGATCTTATATGAGACAGGGGACTTTTAACTTCTTAGTGGATTGGAAGAGCATTTTCTATCAGGAAATTAAAGTAATCCTGAAGATATACTGCTTAACATCAGCAGTATATTTCGAAATTAGCTGCGATAGACGGCACATCCAGTGCGGCTATTAAGACGTGTGTGTGATTTGGGATTAATGGCAGGGTTCTATGACCACAGCGCCAGGTACAAAACTCAAAATGGTATTTCTAAATATCGTTTCACAACAGCTCCGTTATTCAGTTATATTTAAATCTGTTTTTTCTCTAACAATGTTAAGTTTTTGGTTTTTAAATGACCCACGCCAGGCACAAAATCAGTAATATGTATCTCAAAACTATTTGTCACTTCATAGTTAGGAGGCCAAAAGCTATCCCTAGGACAGGCCCAAGGATGCTCTGACCATCCACCTCCCACGTTCACAAACGAGCATCAAAACATCCCTACAGCCTGTTTTTTTTATTTCCAGCTCAATCATAAAAATATTTTTAGCTGAGCTATGGATAGCTGACGCCTTCCAGTTGAAACCCAAAATCGAACTGCTCTCAAGACGTTGGGATCGATAAAATTGTGAAACGATGTTCCCTGACAGTATAGCTGGAAGTTTTTTGGTAAAAGGTATTGGTGCCTTAGATAGACGACCTCCAACTCTTAAAATGGGAATCGTAAGATCGCCCATTTTCATTTCATGTATGAATGGGGTTAGCTTTTGCAAAAACGATTTCAACTGTTCCTGTTGCGAAGATATTCGATCTCTTGCGCGAACTCCTTTTGTTGAATTTGTGATACAATTACTCCATACAATTGCTATTTATATGAAAGGGTATAGATTTTCTATCGACAATTTATCGGTTTTTATAGAAAACAAATCAAAAAATTATAGAAGTGTTACCAAAAATTTATCCAGTGTTTGAAATTTGAAAATTTTCTTTTAAAAAATTATCGATATTTTATCGAAATATTCCCGATTTGTTTTCGAAAATATATCTATTTTTAATTGAAAAGTTTTCGATTTTCAGAATTCCTACTGCCAGAAAGTAAGAGGATTAAAGACAAAACTACTAACCCTAACTAACTAAAAGACCACGAACTCACTTACAAAGTTTTGGTTTTCACTGAAACCTGACTTGAAACACACGAACTTATCTCTGAAATCTTTTTCAGTAATCATAAGGCTTTTTGATCGTCAAAATAGAGTCGTCGGAGGTGTTTTATTTCCTACAGATCTCAGCTTTTCCGCTGAAATTCTCATCTATGAAAGCTGATAGAATATATATTTTCTTTGTTTCCGATTAATCACTTAGCAATCACCTATGCATATATACGTTAGATACGTCCCACCGCAATTATACCTGCAGATGAACTGCACATATACAAACGTCAGCTATAAATTTAGTATCTTGTTTAGCTAACGCTTCCAATTTAAGTATTCATGACAGCTTGTTGATTCCTTATTCATCTCAAGACTTTTTAAATAAGTTTGGATGAACCTAGTTTATGTTAGTGACGTTTCTAAACTCTCTGTAGTTTGAAGATCTATATCACCCAGCATTGGAGCTTATTGCTGAAACACCCCGTCAACAAAAACATACCGTCACCAATAAAAATGATTTGTCTTCTGTTCGATTTTTTATTGGAAAAGCTGGCTTCGAAATTTTAAAGTACGGGGTATTCAATATAATTTCACCTCAATATGACGGAGATGTTGAAGAAAGCGGACTTCATTTTACTAATGCCTTACACTTGGTATTTCGTACATGCGTCGCCCTAGCACACTACTTAACTGCTAATCGCACTTTGTATCAAATGTGATACATTTCATGTTTAGAAAAAATTGAACAAGTAGGACATGAGAAAACCAAAAACTTCATAATTCAAGCTATGTATCATATTGGTATATGCGGTATTTCATATGTGTTTTTGCTAAGTTGCTTATCATTCGCGACGCGTTTTTTGAAAATTTCGTTGTGATTCGTTTATTGTGGTGTTTTCGCAGTTTTTGCAAAATATTTAGTGAGTATCAATAAAAAATAATGTCTCGTGCAAAGTTTTTAACTCTTGAAGAACTAGTAAGTGAAGTACTAGATGAAAGTGAAGAAGATGACGATGTTTCTGGCCCTGGTGCACAATCCAAAGGAAAATGTGACTATAGATTAGCCGTTGTTAGGATTTCGTGGTCGATGTAAATTTCGTCACCATCGAAACGAAGAGATATGGTTTGAAATTTTGCTACTTGTGGATTCCCGAACGTGTTACGTATAGAAAAACATCCATATTTGGGAAAAAATTTGACAGGTATTGTCGACAAAAAGAACATGACTGTGGTTGGAATCATGCGTAGAAATAAAAGGTTTATTCCTCCAAAACTTTTGCTCTGTAAAAATATCGATCGTTGTGAAACAACGTTGACATTTACGCCTGACACCAATCTCGTTTCGTACACTACTCACAAACACTAAATGTACCATTGTTATGAGTACAATGCATTACACACCTAATGTTGCAAATGACTTCAAAAAGTTGCCTGAAATAATCTCTTACTATAACTCAACGAAGGGAGGTATAGATACAGATGACAAAATGCTGAGCAGCTGCAGCTGCAAACGCAAAAATAATCGATGGAGTATGGCTGTGTTTTTTTAACATAATCGATATATCTGCTTTGAATATACATATATATTATATATAACGAAATAGATCCGAATTGGATGCTTACTCAAAAACATACAAAGCGTAAATGCTTTTTGCATGCACTAGCAATGTTATTGGAAATCACGTATGTACATAGAAAAACGAAATAGAGGTCCTAAAAACGAACTATCTGCCACGTTACTTTCGAAAATTAATCGAATAACATCCCCACCAATGATGGTAGAGATGCTGGTCCATCCAAGAAACGAAAAATTGATACGCCAAAAACAAACCGTACAAGATGTCAAAGTTGCTATTATTCCGGAGAAAATAAAAATAAATGGACATCATCATTCTGCTACTTATGTAAATAACCATGTTTTAATGATAAACATAACGAAAATACTTCCGTAGAATGTATTGGTAATATTTAGAATTGTCAATATTTAAAAAAATATTTTCAATAAAAGAGTTAATAATAATAATAGTATACTCCTTTCTCTATAAATTCCAGTGTGTATCATATATGATACATAGCCAGATTTATGAATTTTTATTACAGCTCTATCTACGGTTAAAACGGGTAGGTACACAAAGGTATTGAACTGTTTAAAAACAAACTAATACAAATTGTTTCAGTACACAAAAGACTAGCGACCACAGCTTGACTTTGGTGATTGCTATGTCTGACATTGGCTAGCAAGATTACTGAGCAAAATGCCTACAACTCCCAATAATATGTTTAAGAATTTTAGTTGCGTGATCTAAAGTTTTTACCTATTTATTTTTTTTTGCACAACTACTCCTGTCCCTTCACTTACGTTTATAACAAAACCACACAAATTATCATTACCAAAAAATGTAGAAACACATATCTACAACTTTCTAAAACTCTAAACAAGAATTTCAGCAAAATTATTTTGTGTCAACGACTCACGAGAAACATATGGCGGTGACGTTAACATTGCGGTAGCGCGTCTCGATTGTGGCTGCGAAGTTGAACTCGTATGTGTGCCACATACATTCTTTATGAGTATAGATTTTACTTGCACACAAGTCACATGAGTCCTTGCATAGTATGTATGTATGTGTGTGTATGCCATCATATAAGCAAATGCAATTTTTCTGTCGCCACCACATCAACAGCGGCAACTTTTCACGCAGATTCAAAGTCAACCCATTTATTTAACAGTCAACTTAAGTGGCATAAGGTTACGTAATAATGTGGGCGTGTAACTAAGTAGAGCAGATACAGAGATATAAATGGTTAAGTATATTTATATATATATTAGGAATGTACAGCAGCGAAGAGAAAAATAGTAGTTGCCTTTTTATTAAATATCGTCAATTAAGGTATTTCTTTTATTTTCAATACTTTGAGAAAAAACTCATATAAATTTTGTGACTGAAACTTTGCAAAGAAATCTCAAAGTCTTGTTTGAGAATGCAAGAAAATTGTGCGAATATTTCGAATATTTTATTTTGATTTTCTTGATTATTATTATAGTAAATAGTTTTATAGCGCAATCAAATTTAGTCGAACAAAGTAGTACTTGTAGGTCTTCCAGAATTTGCATTGATTTCTGGCAATTACTTTTCTGAAAGGTGATTCAGATTTTCTTCCATATACAAAAAAAAATTTCACACTTTTTATGTAGGTAAATCTAAAACACACTTAGGATAAAAGCTGTCAAAAATCAACGCGAATTTCGAAAGACCTACATGTTGTACTTTGTTATACTAAAATTGATAGGGCTACAAAACTGTATAATCAAACAAATTCTGAGAACTACAAATGAAAACATCCTAAATTTTCGTAAAGATTTCTCGAATTTTCGACGTTTTTGAGATTGGTTGGCATAATTTTAGTTACAACATTATGGGCTACAAAGAGAGGACTGTAGACTCATGACGAGTATTCTGACTGGACACTGCCTTCTGGCGTCACATGCCTTTAAATTAGGCTTGGGTAGTGATAGCAGATGTAGTAGGTGGTGGTTGGAGGAGGAAACGATCGAGCACGTTCTGTGCTGATGCCCTGCACTTGCCACGCTAAGATTCCAGCTATTAGGAGTGATACAGCTGTCAGATCTAGAAGCAGCAAGTGGCTTAAGTCCTAGGAAGCTTCTAGTATTTGCCAAGAGGACGGAGTTATTTTATAACATAGTTCCTGGTTTTTGATACGGTTTTTCAGCTTGGTCGTTAAAACAAACTTCTGGTAACACTAC